>QANY01013526.1:407179-455113 GCA_003255025.1 Datisca glomerata
CCCCCCCCCCCTCGAATGTGTGATGGAATGTTGAAGCCAATACATTTTTATATTTTATGCTTCATGGTCCAGACCTTACATGATTTGCTAGAGCTATACAGGATTATGTTTTCTTCCTATTATCCTAGACGCACTTTCCTTTCTAATTACTTTATTTGATGTAACAAAAATGTTCCATTTAGTAAAATGAGTTTTCATGCAGAATCTGAACAAGGGGTTGCTCAAGCGATTATCCGAGGGTTCATCGATTTTAAACGGGATCCATGGCCAAGTATCTCAGACAGTGCCAAGAGTCTGGTCAAGCAAATGCTGGAACCAGACCCAAAGATTCGACTAAGTGCCAAACAAGTCCTTGGTATTTGACATCTTCTGTGCTCACTCCAATATGTATATGCTGATTATGTTGTCTAAGGGTGAATGATAGTCTCCCTAATGCGAACAAACTCATACTTGTATCTGGATTTTTCTGAAATGCTTCTAGGACAGCTTGCTAATCCTACATTGTGTTTATGACAGTTTGTAATAGCTATAACTTAAAAGATGTTCTACACATGTGGGTTTATTTACATGTCTGTTATCGTTGTTTACAGATCATCCTTGGCTTCAAAATGCCAAAAAAGCTCCGAATATTCCACTTGGAAATGTTGTGGAGTCAAGGCTCAAGCAGTTTTCAATGATGAATAGATTCAAAAGAAAGGCCCTCAGGGTTGGATAAGCGACTCTCTGAACATCTTTTTTTATTATCATGTGTGCGCAGATATATATGTGTGTGTGTATAGATATATACATGTATCTTACTTGAGAAATAACTTAAATGACACCCTTAAACAGGTAATCGCTGATTTCTTATCCAATGAAGAAGTTGAGGATATCAAAGAAACATTCAAGAAGATTGACGTTGATAATGATGGTATAGTTTCAATCGAAGAATTAAAAGCTGGATTACGGAGCCATGGATCCCAACTTGCAGAGTCTGAAATTCAGATACTAATTGAAGCTGTATGCCTGCTTAAATTTGCACCTTTTTCCAAAGATCCATTGTTTTCTCATCATATAGTCGCTTATTCTATCAGGCTCAAAATATGGTTAGAAATACTTGTGGAGTTAAAAATGAATGTCGAGGCATCATGGGATATAGATTTCAGGCAGCAAAAAATTAGTGTAGAAATTTAGCTTTCTGGAGCAACCTGTGTATTATTTCTGATTGGTCAAATGAGTAATCTGATTCTCGATTCCATCATATTGGTATTCGCTAGCCAGAAACCCTTCCTAGCTTTTGTGCACTCTCTTGAGGCTCTGCTTTGTGTAACAGTTGCCCATTTCTTATGTTGGCGTGAGATCCTTTTGACACATCTGGTCATTTTTAGTCATGTTTTATGCATGCATATAAGTTTGAATTATAATATTTACACTTTTTAAGCAGAGTCAAGCATGTGAGTGAACAAGTTGAGAAATAAGTTCTCCTTGTTGCTATAGTATGTGTATGTCATCACGAGGAAGTCTTATGACCTTAGAGAATTTCATCTCTCCAGTATTGTATTGTCTTTCGTGTTAGAGTTTTAACACACAAGTGTTGTTGTTTTTGGCTGCGCATAGCTCGAGAAATTAAGCAGACATGAAGTTTTACGTTAGGTCAGTGTCTTCTGATTTGAATGGAGATTTTGTTTGGGAACAGGTTGATACTAAAGGGAAAGGAACATTGGACTATGGAGAATATGTTGCCGTTTCCCTTCATCTACATAGAATGGCTAATGATGAACATATTCGAAAGGCCTTTTCCTACTTTGATAAGGATGGCAATGGTTACATAGAGCCAGATGAACTCCGGGATGCCTTGATGGAAGATGGTACAGAGGATTGCGCGAATGTAGCCAACGACATCTTTCAAGAAGTAGATACAGACAAGGTGAATATCAATAGGATTTGCAGTTTCCTATTTGCTAAGTAAACGGATCATCAACTTATTTATATACTTCATGCTTCTATCAATGCAGGATGGACTTATAAGCTACGATGAATTTGTTGCTATGATGAAAACTGGAACGGATTGGAGAAAGGCTTCTCGGCACTATTCAAGAGGGAGATTCAACAGTCTCAGCATGTCGCTAATGAAAGACCATTCTCTAAATATGGGGATTGATCAATAAACACAACACAAGGTCGATTTTCAGTTCTTCATAGACAGGCACTGTACATCTCCCCTTCATCTGAACTCACTTTCTTCCGTCATTAATTGTTGAGGTTCGTTGTATTCATAAAGAATTCATTGCTAATCACCTGTATTTGGGGAAGATAACGAGCTCATCTTGATATAATTTCACGGTTGAGGGAAATATAGCTTTGTTTGTGCTAGAATTTGGTTAAAGTTTTTAGTGAATTGGGCACCTATTTGCAAGTTAGCATTGTATACACTCAGAAGCCCAGTTAAACGGGTGAAATACAAAAGAGGACATCAATGTGATTGTTTTTGGTTTTGACACATTAGGCTGACTTGCTTGTTTTTTTTGACCTCATTGTATTATATGCTTTCTCAGCCAATGCATTCGATTATGTTTTTTTATGCAAAGAGATTCTGCTCGAACTGGATTCTGTCATATTTAACTCCTTTCTACTATCTAGATTCCAAATTTAAAGCACCATTGTTTATGATTAAATCCTCTTCCAGTTTGCCACTCCATATTTTATCTTATATTACAATACATCAAGATTCTTCTATGCTTCCTCCTGTTGGAACCCGTAGAGCAATAAAAATAAAATACTTGAATTAAATTGCAATACGATTACAATCAAATGATTACAACTGAACGATTATAGAACAGTTAAATGGAAAACATAAAACTAAATCGGTAGAGACTTGTTGTAATAATGTTGTAAAGATGAATTTTCATCCTTCACAGCTTACTTGGAGATTACGGTGAATGTCTATGCAGGATACAACTACCGTAAAGCAAGTTAATATTTGAAGTTGAAATTTCAACTCCCTCTTAAATTAGAGTCACGTAAATCTTAAATTAGAGTCCCCGTACAGGCATGTATTACAAGGAAAGCTTTATCAAAATAATTCAGGGCATGGATGCTAGGCTATTGTAACTCTTAGATTATATTTGGAGTAATTTGGACCACGCAAAACCCAACAGGTAGTATGTTTTAATTTTTTTTTTGGTTCACCAAATACGTACTGAGGTTCACCAAATATGTAGTAGAGTTTACCAATTACGTAGTAAGGTTCACCAAATATGTATAAAAGAATAGTTCTTGGAAGGGTTCACCAAATACATATAAAAAATAATTCTTGGAGGGATTCACCAATTACGTAGTGGGATTCACCGAATACGTTTAGAAGAATAATTCTTGGTGGGGTTCACCAATTACGTAGTGGGGTTCACCAAATACGTAAAAGAATAATTCTTGGAAGGGTTCACCAATTACGTACTGGGGTTCACCAATTACGTACTAAGGTTCACCAATCTATCCCGGCGGTTTTCCTAACCAATACCGGCGGTTTTGGTGCCCAATATCGACGATTTTGGTGCCCATTACCGATGGTTTTGGTGCCATTACCGACGGTTTTTTGGGGTTTCTGGCATTTTTTTTTTCATTTTTGGCGGTTTTGTTGTTTTTTCGGTGATTTTACATCAATACAATGATTTTTAGGACCTTTTTATGGCGGTTAAAAATGTATTCTTGATTATGTTGTTGTCATTTTACAACAAGTATAAAGTAAAATAATCTTTTCCCACTACATTTTAGAAGAACACCTCGAAAAATGATTGATTTTGTAGGTGAAATATTTTGGTGAACCCTGATGAATGATTAATTTTTTACGTGAAATATTTTGGTGAACCCTCGAAGAATGATCGATTTTGTATGTGAAATTTTTTTGTGAACCCCTCCAAGAATTAATAATTTTGTACGTGAAATTTTTTGGCGAACCCCTCAAGATTCCCTTTGTACCCCACTACGTAGTGGGTTTCACTAAATACGTACAAATTAATAATTCTTGGAAGGGTTCATCAAATACGTATTGGGGTTCACCAATTACATACTGGGGTTCACCAAATACGTACAAAATAATAATTCTTGAGAGGAGTTCACCAAATACGTACAACCTAATCGCCATACTTAAAAGGCGAATCACCTATTTTTAGCCCCTAAACGTCATCCTGAAGGTTCTAATCACATCGTCTAAACCAAACGCTAGTTTTATACCTCCAATCACCTGTTTCAGTCCCCAAACTCCATGTACAAATAGGCGAACGTAATCTCCCTCCCAATCGCCACTTTTTTGCTCCTAATCGCCATTTATATGGCTCTAATCGCCATTTATATGGCTCTAATCGCCATTCCTCACAATTTTTCTTAAAATTGATACTTTTGTAATTATTTACCATACACCGTGAAAATTATCAATAAAATAGAAAAAACTCATTATTTCAATGTAAACATTCATGATACTCACTTATTATGTGAAATTAGATTGGATTAATTAAGGATTCTCGATACAATTGAACATTTATTTATAAACTCGTTAAAAGTTATCATTGATAAAGTTGTTGTCTTTTGTGACAAGTATCGAGCGAGACTGGTTTTCACCATATATAATTACAGGTCGTGATGTTATGATGGTCGGTAAATCCTATTTATCGGTTTCACGAACACATATAACCCTCCAGATCAGATTCCATCTACAAATCGAATATGCCTGCTAAAAGTTTGAAATTGAATATTAAAATTAAAATTTTAACCTTTAATTTTATAAATTATAACCCAATCAACCTATTTACCTTTTATATTTATAAGAAAATAAAAAACCCTAAAAATTAAAAGAGAGGAATTATGAAAAAGCCCAAAATTAAGACCGAAACTGCTTCTGGGCCTCCGAAAGTACTTAAAATAGGATTTTTAGACCTGAAACTAGGCTGCGACGAGTAAACCCAGTCACACATGGAGATCTCTGAATAAATTTCGATTTGATATCTTACGGCCCATGTGGTTCCACCCAAGTCAAGAGTTACGCCCTCCGAAAGTTGACATGCGCGTGCCACGATCCAATAGGGAGTATTGAGACCAAACGTCTGTGTGCTAGCATTTGAGTCCCAAACGCGACCAACAGGCCCCAAATGCAAGTCATGGTAGATGATTCGCCAGCCATGACTCGCGTTTGGGGCCTACTGGTGGCGTTTGGGCCCCAAACGCCAAACACACATGCGTTTGGCTCGTGTCCCAAACACCACCACTAGCCCCAAACGCCAGTCATGGTAGGTGAATCGTCAGCCTTGACTGGCGTTTGGGGCTTAAACTTCAGTCTTGAATGATGACTCACCATGTAGTGATGGCGTTTAGGTCCGCATTGTGGCGTTTGACTCTTAACAATTTTTTTACACTTAGTCATTTTCAAAACTTAGTCATTTTCAAAACTTAGTCATTTTCACAAATTTGCTCATTTCCACACACTTAGTCATTTTCACAACTTAGTCATTTTACAACTTAATCATTTAACATACTAAGTGTATTTTGATAAATCTTTCTAAGAATTATTAGAAGAACAACTCAAAGAAAATTAATTTTTAAATTTTGGTGAACACCTCAAACATTTGTTGTACGTGATTTTCACAAATTCACGCATTTGGACATTTTACACACTTAAAATGGCTAAGTGTTTGAAAATGACTAAATATGTGAAAATAAAAAATTTATGAAAATGACTAAATGTCATCATTACATGGTGAGTCGTTTGTGTTTAAGGCGTTCGGGGTCCAAACGCGACCAGCATGACCCAAATGCCATGCCTGACTAGCGAATCGCCATTCATGAATGGCGTTTGGGGCCTGTTGGGCGCGCTCCAAACGCCTGTTACTATGGCGTTGGGGAACCAAATGCGACCAACATGCCCCGAACGCCAGTCATGAATGGTGTTTGGGGCTTGCTGGTCGCGCTCCAAACGCCTGACACAAAGGTGGTTTTAGTTCTACATTTAGCCATTTCACACATTTAACCATTTTCACACACCTAACAATTTTCATACACTTAACAATTTTCATATACTTAGTCATTTTCAAACACTTTGTCATTTTTATGTACTTGTTTTGTCATTTAGGCATATTTTCATGCACTTGATAATTTTCTCCACTTTGCCATTTTAATGTACTTGTTTTGATAGAACTTAACTATTTTCACAGGGTAGCCTTTTTCACACAAGGGTTTTGATACACAACTATTTTTATATACTTAGTCATTTTTGCACAGTTGGTCATTTTCATACCTTTAGCCATTTTCACAGAGTTAGTCATTTTCATATACTTAGTCATTTTCACACACTTGTCAA
This sequence comes from Datisca glomerata, assembly GCA_003255025.1. Taxonomy (NCBI): domain Eukaryota; kingdom Viridiplantae; phylum Streptophyta; class Magnoliopsida; order Cucurbitales; family Datiscaceae; genus Datisca; species Datisca glomerata. The sequence continues at coordinate 413,505 of QANY01013526.1, forward strand.
TTTCTATACACACACTTGCCGATTTCCATATGCTTAGTCATTTTCTCACTTAGCAATTTTCACCCACTTAGTTATTTTCATACATTTAGTAATGTTCACATATTTAACTATTTTCACATTTAGCTATTTTCGTACAGTTAGTCATTTTTACACGCTTAGTCATTTCATGCTTAGTCATTTTCACACGCTAAAACACTTTCATATGCTTAGTCATTTTCATATAAATAGTCATTTTACACAATAGACATTTTTTATGTACTTCGCAAATTTGATAGACTTAGTCATTTTCAATCAACCCTCATATGTAAATTTTTATGAAATATAAAACTTGTCAGCATATAAGAAAAAGTAATTCAGATTCTTCTTTAAAAAAGCATCTCATTCATTAGTATCGCTACATATTAAATTAAAATATTTTTGTTGTTATAAATCCCTTCTAAACCCTCTAAATACACATTTCATATATAATTCCTTTCACAGTGTTTATAGATTGTTTTGTTAAGAAATGATGACGGAGATGATTTTTAAATGTCTGCTTCAACTGCATCATTTTTACCCTCGAGATCAACTTGCAATGGTTTCTCATCTCTGATATGTACTATTCATAGAGGTCATTCCATTTCCACAAGCTCTCTTTAGGGACTTCATTGTCAAAACATGGAATAGTCCTTAAGTTAAAAACCCTGAATCTCAAATTGAACAATGACAAGCTTAACAAATTATCCAATTTTATTTATTGCACAAAGAAAGTGACAGAAAATGAAAACTAATAAATAACATATAAGACTAACCTTTTTGACCATTTTTCTATACATCTTAACATATCAATCGTAAAAACATTTCTAGTGTTCCAATATATTTGACATTTGACATTAAAGTACATAGAGAGATAGATCTCCACTCAAATCCCCACCATATGAAAATTCAAGTTCTAAAATGGCCTTATTGGTGCTCACCTTGAAATTTGGTACTATGATTTATTGGTGCTCACCTTATTCATCACAAAATCGTCAAAACTCTAATTCTGATCAACTAAAGTGAGGAAAAAATGATAACCTTTTTTTTACATTAACCAAACTGTCAAAACTCTAATTCAGATTCACTAAAGTGAGAAAATAATGATAACCTTTATCACAAGTAGACACACATGCATCTTCCATACTGCACTTATGCTTCACATTACATTGTTTTCAGAAAATCAAACACAAATCCATTTTTTGTTCAGTTATGAGAGCATAGTTCTTGGTATATTTCCAGGTTTGGAACATGTGAAGGCCACTTCAAAGTATAAATACATGATATTAGTTTGGATAAACTTTAAATGATTTCTTTGTGAATATCTTTTTCAGATAAACTAATAATAGCAAATTAGTCTATTTAAGAAACATTGATGACCTTCTTTCAGACAATATAGAAGTCCATATCCTCATTAATTATATACTATTACCTAAATATTAAAGGAAGTACACAAGTTCATATGACTTTAAACAACAGACAAATGAGTAAGTCAATATGTTTTAACTAATCAAATGGCTTGGCAAGTGTTAAAGCAACTCTACAACATTACATAAACATAAAAATGTTCTAGATTTAATGTTAAATTGCATATATCATGCAGCAGACGCAGCTCTAAGTGAAAATAACATAAATAAGAAGAAATTATAAGTTAAAGCTTTACTCAAATTCTCCCTCAACCGTCAAAGCTCCATCTTCCTCGCATCTACCATCTATGTTAACCAAAGAGAAAAACAACAACTAAGTCACCTTCCACCAAAGAAGAAAAAAGAAAATACTCAAAACATGTTTTACAACTTGCAAGCCAATAAAGCATCTTAAAAAAATGCTCAAACCCCATCTATTAATCTCACTCATGGCATTTCCCATCCGATTCTCTCTGCAAACCCGTAGATCGAATGGGGTGAGGTCTAATTTGGGCTTTGGGTGCTTGGTCGAGGTAGGGACGACCTTCATGGTGGCAGCGACTTCTTGGTGATGCAATTCTAAGGCGAACTCACATGTCTGAAGGAGAGATGACCACTTTAGAGAGAGAGGTATGAGTTTTAGGGGTTTTTGGTTATGGAAAAAAGGGGAAATCGAATGAGAGAGGAGGAAAAGAGAAAGAGAAAGTGAAAGAAGGATGAGTTACATATTCTTTTGATTGCAAAATAATTTTACTCTTAAACTCATCTAATAGCTGAGATCATCATGATCAGATCTAACAGTTAGGATTAATCTCATAATCAATGTTGAAAAAAAAATTATAACATTAGAGAGTGACCCGTATTACAAAACCCTTTTTGGTGAGAGAACTAGTCCTAACCACAGTTGAAAAATAGGAAAGAGAGAATAATTTAAAGACAAAATTGCAAGAAGTGCAAACTCCACATACTGATGCTGAGGTTACTTGTAATACCTGTTCACATGTACCAAGAGGCAGATTTTTCCTCATAATGAAATTGGTTTAGGTCTGTACGGTAATAGACTTATATTCTGCACTCAGCACTGACATAAGTAATAGCAATTTAGATGCCTAAAATATAGACTCAAATCATTTCCAAAGGAATATCATGTTTGTCCTTAAGAGTAATCTTTGGAGCAAATGTTCTTAAATCCCCACCACATTTTGGTTTCACACACACCACGTTGTCTGAAACATTTCTGTTATATTTGGTATCTTTCAAAGAGAGAAAAATAATTCTATACAATTGGAAAATTTCTTTTGATTGTTTAATTATTATTTTTTGTCTCGTCTTGGTTAGGAGACCTCTGGGTTGCATTGAGATTGTGTTACATCTTTAAACCCACTTCATAAATTTTGGGTTTTTCACATATGAATTAAATTTTTTAAAATATCTAGTCAAGCGCACCTATCGAGAAATAATTGCAGATTTTGGAGTTTAAAGACAAAATATCATCCAATGTGTCTCCTGTATCTTCAACTGAAAATGGTTTCTCGTAACTGTATAAATAATGATTTGGTTCTGATCATTTAATTAGATCTAAATAAATTAGATTTGATTTAATTATTTTTATATTAAAATATTAATTTTTAAATTTTTTATAATGAATCTAACTATTTAGATCGGATTAAACGAATTATATTAAACATATTCAACTATAGTAATATGGATGTCTTACATATAATAAGAGAGAGATCAAATGGACAGGAGAGAAATACATTTTTTTATTTTTTCTCTTCCCCACCTTTTTTTTTCTGTCTTCAACATTGTTCCATAAAAATCAATTTTTTAACAAACATCAGATTATGATAAAAGAAAGAACATTACAAAGTTAATGAGGTTTACTTCCACTTTTATCGAAGTTTTCTAACTTTCAATCATATTAATAATATGAGAGAATAAATTTAAATTATTAAGACTAATTTTATTCTCATATAGACTATAAATACTATACATCAGTGATTGAGTTGTAATTTCTACTTATTAAAAAAATTAAAATACCAAGAGCTTGATTCATTTTAATATTATGATTTCTAAAAATCACTTTTTATTTGAAATATTATTTTGAAGAAATATTTAGGCCATGGTTGTAAGTTCGGAATGAAAAATTAACTAACTGTTTTAGTTAATGTTTGATTTTTTTTAACATGACAAAGTTTATAAAATATGATAATGAAATTTTTTGTTTACTTTCTTTTTTCACTTACCAATTTTCTAAATTTAAATATAACCTTAATTTACTTTATAACTGCAAAAGAAAGTTTGTCACATAGAATATGTAGAAATGATGAACCTGTTGGTTCTGATCTTGGAAAAGTGATGAGCTTCAGAGATGATGAACCTTTCTGGTTCTGATCTTTTATTGAAGAAAAAATTATGTTTGTTTACAATGAGGGATGATGTATATATACAAATGATTCTAACGGTTGCCTATGATCTCCTATGATTCCAACGGATGCCTACTTGTAGCCTGAAATCATTTTTTACCAGAAATGGTTAGACACCCACTGTGTTTGGGAAAGTCTCTGTTCTGCTTCCCTCTTTTGCCTATGATGAAGATTTTCTTCTGAGGCTGCAGCTTTTCCTTCTTCAACACTCCCCCTCAAGTTGGGTTCGTATAGGTTGATCGAACCTAACTTGTCAAGTATTCTTTGGAGGTTATTTTTGTCAAGGGTTTTGGTGAAGATGTCGGCTAGCTGGTCTTCACTACGTACAAAGGGAATGGTGATTTCTCCAGACTGTACTTTCTCTCTTATGAAATGACAGTCCATTTCAATATGTTTGGTTCTCTCATGAAAAACGGGGTTCATTGCAATATGACGTGCTGTTTGGTTGTCACAGTGCATCTCTATCGGTTTTCTTATCTCAACCTTCATGTCTTGAAGGAGATGTCTAATCCATGTGAGTTCGCTAGCAGTGGAGGCCATGGCTCTGTATTCTGCTTCCGCATTTGACCTTGCTACAACAGTTTGTTTCTTGCTCTTCCAGGTCACTAGGTTCCCACCTACAAAGACACAAAAACCAGTTGTAGATTTTCTGTCGTAACTACCTGCCCAGTCAGCGTCAGTGTATCCAGCAACGGAGTTTGCCCCGGTTTTCTTCATCCATATCCCTTGGACGGGAGTTCCTTTAAGGTATCTGAGTATCCTTTCTGCGGCTGCCTGATGATTTGTGCAGGGTGCATGCATGAATTGACTGATAACGCTAACTGCAAAAGTGATATCTGGTCTTGTGACAGTTAGATAAATAAGTTTTCCTACTAATATCTGATATTGGCCTATATCAGTTATTGGTTTGCTATCATTCAGTCCTATTTTCATGTTGGTTTCCATTGGTGTGCTAGCAGGTTTTTCCCCTATCATGCATATTTCTTTTAACAAGTCTAAGATATATTTTCTTTGAGATAGAAACAATCCCTTCTTCAAGTGAGCTATTTCTATCCCTAGGAAGTACTTTAGTTTTCCTAGATCTTTAATATCGAACTCTCCCTTTAGAAATTCTTGAACACTCCATATTTCATTGTGGTTATTTTCGGTGATGATAATGTCATCTACGTAGACTAAAATGATGAGTCAGCCGTGCTTTTGACGAAGTTAATCTTTAAAAGAGACAGGCTTAATTTTCCATACCATGCCCTTGGTGACTGTTTCAGGCCGTAGATAGCCTTCTTTAATCTACATACCAGAGATGTGTGTGTTGCTTTCTCGTGTCCTGGAGGTAGGGACATATATACTTCTTCTTCCAGATTTCCTTGGAGAAATGCGTTTTTTTACATTCATTTGATATAGTTCCCAGTTGAGGTTTGTGGCAACGGATAGTAGCACTCGGATTGTGTTCATTTTTGCTACTGGAGTGAACGTCTCCTGGTAATCCACTCCATATGTCTGAGTAAAGCCTTTGGCAACTAGTCGGGCTTTGTATCTCTCGATAGTGCCGTTGCTGTTGTATTTGGTCTTGTAGACCCATTTGCAGCCTACAGTTTTCTTCCCGCTGGGTAGTGGGATTATGTCCCAAGTCTCATTCTTTTCCAAGGCTAGGAGTTCTTCATTCATCGCCTTTCTCCATTTAGGGTCGAGTTGGGATTCTTGATAGGTCTTTGGCTCATCTGTTTCATCAATTTTTCCCAAGTATGCCCTGTGGATGTTAGAGATTTTATCATAAGATAGGAAATTTTGGATAGGGTATAGAACCTGATGGGAAACGTAGTCTTTTAATCTTGCTGGGGGATGAGTTTGCCTTGTTGATCTTCTTACGATTACTGCTTCATCAGTGACAACTGCCTCATCAGTTGCTCCCCCTGAGGTAGTTGTCTCGGGCGTGGAAAAGTGTGAGCTTCAGAGATGATGAACCTTTCTGGTTCTGATCTTTTATTGAAGAAAAAATTATGTTTGTTTACAATGAGGGATGATGTATATATACAAATGATTCTAACGGTTGCCTATGATCTGCTATGATTCCAACAGATGCCTACTTGTAGCCTGAAATCATTTTTTACCAGAAATGGTTAGACACCCACTGTGTTTGGGAAAGTCTCTGTTCTACTTCCCTCTTTTGCCTATGATGAAGATTTTCTTCTGAGGCTGCAGCTTTTCCTTCTTCAACAGAATATCACATGGGAGTGTGGTCTACATGGGTGCAAAATATGGGATGCTTAACACCACCTTTTTTTAATTCTCTTTTCTGATTGGTAATTTCGTTCATGACCTCTAGTATGATGGAATCCAATTATATAATCATATAGGTAAAATTCCATTAGCCTCATAAGTCAATCCCAAGCTAATCTGTTTACTATTGAGAAATTTTACATAATAAATAATTTTAAGAATGGTGCTTTTAAAAAATTACAGTTTTTCAATAGATTTAGATAAATTATAAGTTTTCTAATTAATCAATAATTTTAGACTAAATTGACTCTCATCTATATATAATATGTTAGATATTTAATATTTACCTTATCAGAATTCGTCAATAACTGGTTGATGGCATGACACTAAAAATCTGTTAGTTAGTTTATTAAAATTAGAATCAATTATTGAAACTAGAATTTTTTTATCATAATTAGCTAAAAATGAAACTATAATCAATCATTGATTATCATCTAATTTAATTAAAAAATAATATTTGAATTGAAAGCAATTAAATTTTAGAATATTTAATTAAATATAAGGACCTTCTGCCCAGGTCTATCATTTTCTCGATTTGTCGCATTTTTCCTTTAAAGTCTTTCAAAATCAACGCAAATGCACAAGAATATTTTACCTGCAAAAATAAAAAAAAAAAATAAAAATCAAACAATAATTCTAAAAGAATCAACAAAATTAAAGTTAAAATTAACTAACATATGAGTGTGAAACACACTCATTAAATACCCTCAAACTTAACTTTTTACTAGTCATCGAGCAAAATAGAACAAAATAATCAAATAAAGAAATATTAAACTTTAATTCAACAAAACTACGGATCAAGTGATGAATAGTTTCGACTAACTAAACGTGCCTTAGAGATTTCAAAATAGTGATAACCCAAGAAAAAAATTATGAATTGTGATCATATAGAATTTCAACACAAACACCAACTTACATTACACTTGGTAAAAACCCGAGTGCGTGTGTGTTACATTAAGTTGTCTAACTTCTTTATCTCAAATGAGTTTATGTAACCAAGTCTCGCAAAAGTGGATCCATTAATCTATAAATAGATTAGAATTTCATAGGCCAATTTTTCATGTCACTCTCCACCAATGTAGGCAAACCATAACACTTTGGATCATTAGGACTTTAGTAGGCTTGTAATGTATGGCTAGGGTTTAGGGTAGGATAAATGATAATATTTTGACTCAATTTTTACCTATAGTCACACATGCATTCTAGGAATCAACGAGCTTAGCTCAACTTATCTTGTAACACCCCTAAACTTGTCATCTCACCTCTTGAATTATCAACCATGCTCAACCATTTTTTAATTTGATTTTCTTAAGTTTCTCTTATCCTTAACGAGCTTTCAGCTAATAACTCCAAAATCAGTTGTTTTACAGTATAAGGTTTTAAGACACTCATTCGAGTTTAGACACTAAAGTCTAAGAGGTTACAAAATCAAACTTATCCATAATTTTTTTTATATCGAAACTCCTCCCATCCACCCAGATTATCATAGCTCCAAGTATTTTCCCAGAACATCCAAATACTGTGAGTAAAAAGGGCACTAGGAAAATTTTTTATAAGATCGTGAAATTATCAAAGGTGATAAAAAATGGCTATTTAAGCTCAACATGGACGACTAGGAAAGTAATTATGCATAGGTTGGCTTGAAAAGCTCAAACGGTTCAAAGATTGCCTAAATCATGTTCTAAGTGAAACATAGCCTAAAATTTCACCTCGAACAACAATATAAGAGGTTCTAGAGTTCTTATGAGATCATAATGATTCCTTAAGTCACATAAACCTTCTCCAAGCAAAAATACAATCAATCGCTCAAGAGTAGGTGCTCAATAAGTCGGGATTCTCTAGTGAAATATAAATAAAAAATTAATTCAAACACACACCGATACACAAATTCAACATTTTTTTCAAAGCTATCAATAATTCAAAACCAATCTCATCATATGTGTTAGTGTTGTCTACAACAGAACAGACAAAAAAATGAAATTTTAATTAAAGTCACCACCACCAAACTAAAAACTTTCATTGTCCTCAATGAAAAGAAAATATGTAAAAGGAGTAACTAGAGAGAACTTTCCTGAATAATGATGAGTATCATCCTCGTCATTCTCTGCATTGTTTATGTTGTCTCCAACTGAGGAGAAAGTGGTGCATGAGCCAAATTCGTCCATAGTTTTTTTAAAATTAAGATAAAAACCTGAAGAAAAACAAAAAGAAAATAATTAAAAAAACTAAAAAAATGAAATAACATAAATAAAATCGGGTTGCCTCTGGGTAGCGCTTGCTTTAATGTTTTCAACGAAACATAATGATCATCCAGGCTTCACTAGTTGTCCATTGACTTTAAAATTCTATTTGTGTCAGAAATTAACTAACATAAGACCGTTTTATGCCCTCTTAACACCCTTAGAAGCTTGTCTTCTTGTTTACCATTTAACAAAGTAGAGATAATGATAGGCATAGTGGATGCTTCTTCCATAAAGGTCTACTGAAAGTGGAGGTCTAACACTGATGGTTTTTCAATAGATGGTATGTGTCTAGGCTTACCTTCTTCCAATTCTACACAATCCACCTGCAAACAGCTATTCATATCATTTAAGTGTTGATTACTTTGAAGACATTGAAAACTTGATTTTCTTGCACTCTCAACTTCAATTCATCCTCAAATCTAGTTTTTTCTTCTCCTTTTCTCTATGTTCATGATTATAATTAGGACATTTTCTTATTCTAGTATGTTATAAATTTCTTATCTAGGGCTACGATGTAGCCAAACAATGATTATTCATAAATTTTGATTTTCACTTTAATTGATGTTTATTCAGAGTTATTGAGTGTTATAATCCGTTCTTAATGTTTGTGATCGTCTAACCAACTATTGCATGATTTTGGATTTAATTCTGAGACTAAGAAGTGATGATTAAATTTGCTCTTTGTTTAGAAAACTATTATAATTTCAGAAGTTAGAGATAATTTTAAATCTAGTATAGCAATTATAAATTTTTGTGCTTAGTGAGTTTCAATTTATTTAATATTGACAGGGATGTGAGATTGATATTTTTGATTCATTGTTATCGATATTTGTGAAAGATTAATAATTACATTAGAGAAATTCACTGTCAATAATTTGATAAACATTGATTGATTGAGATTTAAAATTTAGACCATGTTTGGTTTGGTAAAATCGAAAACCCTAGAGCTTTTAACTATTCAAATTTGAATTATTTCTCCTTATCAAATATTAATATATTTAGTTCAATTTTTCATTCAAAAATCTCAACTTTCATCATTCACAATTATAATTAAAGTCTAGTTGATTCCAATACTTAATATCAATCAATCATTTTGACGATATTCTATTTCATAGAATTTTATTACTTGACAATGATAGTGTACACTTGCACTCTAGAAAAATAATAACAAATTACCTAAAAAAAGTAACTACAATCAATCATTGATTATGATCTAGTTTAATTAAAAAAAATAATAAAAATAACATTTGAATTGAAAGACAATAAATTCTATAATATTTAATTAAATGTAAGGACCCCACCAAATCTAATTATAAATCTGTAAATCGAAGGTTAAAATCGTCAACTATAAATTCGTCAATAACTGGTTGATGGCTTGACACTAAAAATCTTCTATTTACTTATAATATGAAAAAACCTATTATTTCTTAAATTATCTTTCAAAACTTATTTATTTGATATAATTACTTTTAACCATACGAGCATTCTCTCTCAAAAGGAGATGGGGTGTGGTCGGTGTGGGAAATTAAACTATAACAATACACTTCTAACTTTTATTTTATAAGCATTATTTAAATTTTAAAAGTTGTTTTTTTTTTAAATAAAAATTGGGTATGCAGATAGGTTAGTTTACAAACCTACTAAAAATTAATATTGTATCATGTCATTCACATCACATCTACATTACACGCACTACATATGTGTCGATAACTCAAGTAAAAGATGTAATTAGGCATGATTATATAGTCTATAATTACAAAATTTGCTTTACTTAGTTGCATGGTGTTTCTTCTAAAAAAATAAGTTGCTAGTTCTAGTTGGTGATGAAATCTTCATTTCCAGCCATAATTTAATAACAAAAGTTGAAAGAGTGACTACAAATACTGTTTTAAATTCATCAGCAACTGCACGTTTTATAATCCAATTAATATATTACAAAAAAAAATAATATTACTAACAAATAATGTCTAAAGGTAGGCATAAGATTGCCGACTATGTTAGCCAAAATGTCAAAGAAATATGAGACCAAATGGATTAAGATGATTGAAAAGGAGTGTTTATTTTGAGAAAGGGAGATCTGAAATTGAACACGCATCATGTCTAAAATGTTGAAGATTAGGACTTTTTTAAGGATTATAATATCGTAGAGAGAGAACTAAAACAAAAAAAATATAAAAACCTAACGATGTTAGATATATTATTTTTTGTGAAATATATTCCAACGGGTTCTTTTGTGTAAAATATGGGAATGAAAATTAATAACAGTCCAGACTATATTGTTTTGCAGCAAAACTTTTGCCACACAATTTTGGATCTCTAGCCAGAATATAATATACTTGATCATAGTGATAGCTTTTGTTTCATATTATTCAAAGTTCGATTCTTGTAAATTATGCATTCTTCATGAAAAAATTCTACAGAATATAATTAATTTTTCTCATATTACAATTAATCATCCCTGAATTTTGTTCATTAACTATTAATATCCTAGAAAGAATATTTGTCAAAGTTATGACTCCCCACATCTATACCAGAGTTTTTGTAATAAGCTCCTTATTTGCTAAAATTGCTTCTGCTCTTTAATATTAACTATTTTTTATAAAAAAAAAGAATTTTTTGTTTTTGTACTGAATCAAAACATATTTGAATGCCGATTTCATATGCGAATATATATATTTTTAAGTTTAGATTATTTTAATTGAATAATAAAACATATTTAGTTGCTTTTCTATAATGATACATTTTTAGTTGTTCTAAGTCTACAAGTTCGTTCAGACAGCATAAACAGATAACGTCACTATCTGCAACGTGTTGTATAGACTAAAAGGCGGCACAGTCCTTCAATATATCAGTAATGTCGGCCACTTTTCAGTTACTATTCTTTATTTTATCTTCTGCCAACGCACACTGTATTGACAGAAAGTAAACTTGTAACTTCAATTCGAAGATGTGAATCCCTCCTAGTGGAAACCTCGTGAGTTTTTATTGCGCCAAGTCCATCCATTATAAAACAGACTGATTTCATGGAATCCTACTCGAATTAAACTGACAATATTTGGTTTGGTAAATTTTTTATATGTATTCGATTTGAAATAATGAGAGTACAAAAATTTCAGTGTAGTTTAAAATTTGATAATTTTTTAATCAAACCGAAACATTAAATTGATATTATTTTTTTTATACGTAATTTCATATCAAACTGAACTAGAACAAAATTTTAATTCTATATTTTTTTAATAATATTATTTAAAAAATTATTTTTTAATTATTAATTTCGAACCGAATTGAAATTCACGGTTTAATTTTTCAAAAAAAATAATTCATGAATACTCATACTCCAAAGATCAACTGAGCCACGCAGATCTAAGCGCTAAAAGTTCAGATCTAGCGCTAAAGGTGTAAATCTGTCAGTAATGGAATATAACACTATGTCAACCTATCTAATTAGAATACTAAAAATAAATATTTTTGTCATAGATTGTAAGAAGATTATGTAATTGATACTCAATTATTTAAACTTTGTAATAAGTCGAAATTTTTTGCGGTTAATCAGGATTGGACTGGAAGAGATGTGGGGGGGGGGGGGGNGGGGGGGGGGGGTTAATCTAGATTGTTTCTAGATATTCTGGCTAATATTGACCCACCATCCCTATTAACCTTCTTCTCTGATCTCTATTATTTCTTTCTTGCCGGTATTTTTAGGATAGTTGATATTATCTTTCTGGTTTTCTGCTGTATTTCAAAATTTTAAGTGCTTTATACTGACAATAAATTATAATGGCAGCATAATTTGGGATTGCCTGAGTTGTTGATGGGATTAGAATGAGTTAGATCACAAAAGGTTAAGAAAAACCTTGTTAGAACACGTAATTTTTTAATTAGAAATTGATGACTGTTAGATAATTTTTCAATTGTAATTTGATCTTTCTGCTTATTTATGTTGTATGTTAGATTTAGTCTAAGTATTAAATTAAATGTAGTATTTTTCTTAGAAATGAGTGGAGATGGAGCTCGAGGAGCAAAGAGTAATCAGGCTTGGGCTTATGCGATTATAATTGAAGGAAATCAAAATATAGTTAAATGTCTGTTTTGTGATAAAGTTATTAAAATGGGCGGTATAATAAGATTTAAGCAACAATTAGGTTGGATTTCTAGGGATGTGGCGAAATGTGTGAAGGTCCCTCCGGATGTCAGATGACAAATGAAAATATTAATTTTACAATAAAAAAAGATAGGGAAAGGAAAAAATAAATAGATGATGACTAGTTCAATTGGTACTCACACTCAAGGATTCGAGTACTTAGCCTAGAGGTACTGAGATCGAGTGTGGGGAAAGGCATGAAACCCTCTTACAGGGGTGGGAAGTCCATGATGTACGGAGTGTGTGGAAGGCCCATGAGGGAAAAGGCCCCATCGAGGGAGCCCAAGATCGGGATAGCTTGCAGTCGTTACATTATTTCTTGACAATGATAGTATACAACTGCACAGTAGAAAAATCGTAATAACTTTTTGGCATCATCGTCGAGGATTGATTTTGTTTATTAATATTGGAGTTAAATATCCTTAATTTTACTTTCAGTCTTAATTTTTTTTATTTACGGTTGTTTACTATTTTGAATTTTCAAGTGTTTTCTAAAATATATGAGAAAATTTGAAAGCGAAAATTTGACTCTCTTAAATTTGCAATTGTTGTCATAATAGAAAAGTGAGGAGAGAAGCTTCTAAACAGTCTTAAGAAACCATGGAAGATGTCAGAGAAAATCCTAAAATTATAAACAACCAAAATGACCGGGCGATTCGAGACTATGTTATGCTAGTGGTCAATGAGGTTGTGTCTACCATTCAACGCCATGTTATTAATGCCAACAATTTTGGGATTAAGCCGGTTATCATTCACATGGTGCAAACGAATTAGTTCAGTGGTATGTCTAATGATGATTTAAATGTTCACATAATAACTTTTCTCAAAACTTGTGAGACATTCAAGCACAACAATGTCTCAATTGATGTAGTTAGGCTGAGATTATTCATATTTTCACTTCGAGATAAGGTGAAGAGTTGGTTGAACTTTTTGCCCGCTGGATCAATCACTACTTGGAATGGATTGTCTGAGAAATTTTTGACTAAATTCTTTCCACAACCAAGATGAGGAACGAGATCATTACTTTTGTGCAATATGATATGAAGTCTCTTTATAAAGATTGGGAGAGGTTTAAAGAGATGTTGAGAGGCTGCCCACACCATGGACTCCATGGATGGCTACAAGATAAAACTTTCTACAATGGGTTGGGAAATTCAACGAGAACACTAGTGAATGCAGCAACAGGATGAACTTAAATAAGCAAAACACATGGGGATGCTTATGCTTTGATTGAAGAAATGGTTGTTAATGTCTATCAATTACCAATTGAGCGGAACATACCGATAAAGATTCATTGAGTTCATGAAGTCGATGCTCTTATTGCTCAAGTAGCTACACTGTCCAAGCAATTGAGTTCTTTCACCGCCAATGCAAGTGTTATTCATGCTACACATGAAGTTCGTAATTTATGTAATGGACATCATCCTAGTACTAAATGTCAAGCCGGTAATCCCTTTGCTCCTTCTCAATCAAAACATGTTTATTTTGTTGAGAATTACATAAGACAGAATAACCCATTTGCCAACACTTACAACCAAGGGTGGCGAAATCACCATAATTTCTCTTGGAAGAATAATCAAAATGTGATGAATCCACCAGTTGCTATACAGTCTCAGCAGCCTAAATTTTCTTTAAAAGATGACATTTCCCAACTCATAGTCAATGCTACTTAATTTATGGCAAGGACAGATGCTACACTTTAGAGGTAAGAAACTAGTATTCAAAGTCAAGCTGCGTCTATTTAGAATTTAAAGCTTCAAATTGGTCAACTATCTGAAATACTCACTCAAAGATCACAAGGTTCTCTATCGAGCAACGCTAAGAGGAGTTTTATTATTCTTTGCACCATTGGTAATTCTTATTTTAAGAAGGCTCTATGTGATCTTGGGGCTAGTATCAATTTGATGCCGTATTTAGTTTACAAGAAGCTAGGTCATGGAGAAATTAAGCCAACGATGGTCTCTTTACAATTAACTGATCATTCTATTAAATATCCACAGAGGATTATTGAGGATGTCTTGGTAAAGGTCGATAAATTTATTTTCCTAGCTAATTTTATCATTTTTGACATGGAGGAAAACTAATAAATTCCAATTATTCTTGGTAGATCATTCTTAGCTATGGGAACTCTCATTGATGTGTAAAAAGGAGAACTTATTCTGAGAGTATAAGAAGATCATGCAATTTTAATGTATTCAAAACAATAAAACACCAAATGATATGAATAGTTGTTTTGCGGGTGAATAGTGCATAAGTATGCTTTAAGGAAACAATTCACACCGAGGATCTAAGTGAACCATTAAAAGCATATCTAGTTGGGGTTATTGACGAGGAGAATCCAGAGATTTTAGAGAGTGTTAATCAGTTGGAAGCAACTCCATCCATATTCATGAAGAGGCCTCACGCAGAATTGGGAGAAGGTAAACATAGAAAACTACCATGTATTGAAAAATAACCGGTGTTAGACCTCCATCTCTGGTACACCTTTACGGGAGAAGCATCCACTCTTCCTGTCATTATCTCTATTTTATTAAATGGTGAACAAGAAGACAAACTACTGAGGGTGTTGAGAGAGCATAAAACGGTCTTAGGGTGGTCAATTTCTGACTCAAATGACCTCCTAACGTCGCGTCAGACCTTGGATGATTTGGGTTCAGGCACCACTTTCCCCTCAGTTGGAGACAACATGAACAATGCAGAGAATGACAAGGATGAAAGCTCATCCTTAGTTAGGGGAGTCGTCTCCACCTAATCATTTTACATATTTTTTTTCATTTGAGGACAATGAAAGTTTTAAGTTTGGGGGATGGCTTTATTAAAAATTAAAATTTTGGCGTTCTGTTGTAGACAACACTAACGCCTATATTGAGATTGGTTTTGATTAATTGATAACTTTGAAAAAAAGAGGAATTTGTGTATCTGTATATATTCGAACCTATTGTTGATTTGCATTTCACTTAAGAATCCTGACATATTGAACACCTAACCTTGAACGTTTGAGTATCTTTTTGCTTAGATAAGGTTTATGTGACTTAAAGAATCATTATGATCTCGTAAGAGCTCTAAAACCAGTTTGATTGTTACTCAAGGTGAAATTTTAGGCTACACTATACTTAGGACATGATTTAGGCCATCTTTGGACCGTTTGAGCTTTTCAAGTCAACATGTGTATAATTGTTTTCCTAGTCATCCATGTTGAACCTAAATAACTTTTTTTATCACCCATGACAATTACCTAACCTTATAAAAGGTTTCCCTAGTAACCCTTTTTACTCATAATATTTGGATGTTTTAGGAAAATACTTGGAGCTATGACTATCTAAGGGATGTGAGGTGTTTTGATATATTTAAAAAAAACTTGTGAATACGTTTGTTTCCGTAGCCTCTTAGACTTGAGTGACTAAGCTCGAAGGGGTTTCTTAACACCAAATACCCTAACACCAACTAGTTTGGGAGCTATTAGCTAAAAACTCATTAAAAAAATAGAATCTTAAGGAAATCAAATTTAAAAAAAAAACAAGAAGAATGGTTGATAATTCAAGAGGTGGAATGACAAGTTTGGGGGTGTTACAAGAAAATTTGAGTTAAGCTCGTTGATTCCTAGAATGCATGTGTGACTATGGGTAAAGATTGGGCCGAAATAATATTATTTATCTTACCCTAAACCCTAGCCATACATTACAAGCCTACAAAAGTTCTAATGATCCTAAATGTTGTGGTTTGCCTACATTAGTGGAGAGTGGCATGCAAAATTGGCCGATGGAGTTCTAATCTATTTATAGATTAATGGATCTGCTCTTGCAAGACTTGGTTGCGTAAACTCATTTGAGATTAAAAAGTTGGACGACTTAAGGTAACACACACGCACTTAGAAGTTTTTTTTTGAGTTTTTGTTATTTTGAAATCTCTGTGGCAAGTTTAGTTAGTCAAAACATTTCACCACTTTGTCTGTAGTTTTTCTTAATTAGAGTTTATTATTTATCTTGCTTGATTTTTTGATTTGATTTTTTTGTTTTGCTCGAGTACTAGCAAAAAGTTAAGCTTATGGGTATTTGATGAGTGTGTTTCACACTCACATTTTAGATAATCTTAACTTTAATTTTGTTGATTCTTTAAGTTTTATTGTTTGATTTATATTTGTTTTATTTTTATTTTTATAGGTATGATAATCAAATGCATTTAGGTTGATTTTTGAAAGAGTTGGAGGTAAAAATGAAGATAAAATGTGAAAAAGACGGACCTGGGCAGAGAGCCAGCGTCGTGAGCTGGCACGCGGACAGATTGGCCAGTGTCACGATACTGGCTTCCACTGTCACGACGCTGGCGCGGTTCTAGATTTTGTTTTGCTTTTTTTTTTTTGCTTCAATCTTATCCTCATCAAACCCTAGTATATAAAAAAATATTTTAGGATTTTTGGGACAACTCTTTGGACGTGGGAAGCAGAGGAGATAACTTTTTGGAGAGAAATGAAGACGGGTCAAACCAGGAGATGAATCTCAACTTCAATTCATTCTCAAATCTAGTTTTTCTTCTCTTTTTCCTCTATGTTCATTAATATTATTAGGATTTTTTCTTATTCTAGTATATTCCAATTTTCTTATCTAGGGCTAGGATGTAACCAAACCATGATTGTTCATATATTTTGATTTTCAATTCAATTGATGTTCATTCAGTATTATTGAGTGTTACAATCCGTTCTTAATGCCTGTGATCGTCTGACCAGCTATTGCATGACTTTAGATTTAATTCTAAGACTGAGCAATTATAACACCATTAGAATTTCATATGTTAGAGATAATTATGGATCTACTGTAGCAATTATAATTTTTTGTGCTTAGTGAGTTTCAATTGATTTAATCTTGACATAGATGTGTGATTAGTATTTTTATTCATTGTTATCGATGCTTGAGAAAGATTGATAATTACATTAGAGAAATTTGCTATCAATAATATGATAAACATTGATTGATTGAGATTTGGAATTTTGTGCATATTTGGTTTGGTGAAATCGAAAACTCTAGAGTTTTTAACTATTGAAATTTGAATTATTTCATCTTTATCAAAACTTAATCGTTTTAGTTTAATTAGAATTTTAGCTTAATTAAAAACTCCCAACTTTTTCATTATTCTCAAATATTCTCAATTAGAATTAAGGTCTAGTTGATTTCAAAATTTAATATCAATTAATCATGTGAACGATACTCTATTTTATAGAATTATATTACTTGACAACGATAGTGTACACTTGCACTCTAGAAAAACCAAAACACTTTCGATCCATCAGCCGCTCATTACAACATGCGCCAGCATGGTTCAGGTGTGGGCGTAATAGCTCTTCCACCTACATCCTGTGGGAGAGATAAAAGCCTTTTTCATCCTCAGGTCGGGAGGATGCATTGCCCGCGGGTTGAATTCCCTTTTGTCTCAACTTGGTGTGGTCAGCAGACCAAACCGTCGTATTCCTGAATTTTTCACCGAAAAGCAACCAGAACCCTCAAGACCTTAGAAGAGTTCCAGAAAGCTGTGAAAACTCATGGGTCCACCAGCCCACATGTGGTGTGGAGTGTTTTTTGCCTTTAGGTTAACTTGAGGAGGGGGTTCACCCCTCTGCCTTAGGAGGGGGTTATTTTTTCGTTTTCCAATTTGTACTCATTTCCGATTTATTAATAAGAATGGAATTTTCTTCTAATGGCTCTAACCTTTTCTTTGATTTTTGGCTTTGCTCTTGATTATTTCCTGCATGTCATAACCTTTAAGTCTGCATAAGCTTGGTTGTCGATCTTGAGTTCGAATGATCTTTAAGCCAGGAACTTGAACCTTAAAGTAATTGACCCTTGAGCAAATGAAGCTCCACTTTTACTTCCACTGAACTATAATTTGGCCCAGCGAGACCTTAGTCCTTTCTTTGTCAGAGCTGCGGAGTTATTCTAACCCCGAGCTTGAGTGGACCCTAAAATGGACGTTCCTTTTTACTTCCTAGTTTATTGCCCCCTTTGGGGGAGGTCTATTTATGGTGGACCTGCCTCTAACTTGAGGGGCCCTTACTTTTTATCTAGCGAGCTGATGTGTGAGCCAACTATCGTACTTTTTGTTATCTAGCCAGGCATGCCTACTTTTACTAGATCATTTTCCTGCCTGGCGATCTAGGCTGCAAGCCAGACCTTTTTTCTTTGTTACCCGACCATGCTACAAACTCTGGTGAAGGTCTTTCCTTTGGCACCTAGCCAATGTCTAGTAGTTCCTTCTTGTTTAGCGAGCAAAGACGTAGGCCAGACTTCCCCTTTCAATCATATCTGGTGGGTTAAAGTGCTCCACCTGATATCCATGTTTAGTCTCATCTGGCGAGCTATAGTGCTTCGCCAGACATCACTCTCCTTTTCGTCTAGCCAGGCATTCCTGCTTTGGTTAGATCATTTCTTTAATCATGTCTAGCGAGCTAGATTACTCAGTTGGGGATCACTTTCTATTTTCATCCAGCCAGGCATTCCATCTCTAGCTAGAGCTCCTTCTGCCTTTCGGCATCTAGATGGGCGTTCCTGCTCTGGCTAGTGCTGGAAATTGAGGCGTGCAACGGAGGCATTTTATTTAAAAAAATTATTGATGAAAAAACAATCGCGTCACCACGGTTTCCCAAAAAAACTTTTAACGAAAAACATATTTTCTCATAGGATCCATTATATGTCTATACATTAAATCTAAGACATACAAAGATATAAATTATACATCTTATAGTCTATCAAGCGTCCTTGCCAACAACGAATCAGACGTTCCATGAATAACGGACTGTGAGATTCACACTAAGATCTTTCAAACCAATCCTCAAACACACTAAGACGTGTGTGGGCAAGTTATATCAAAGACGCTTTTATGTCTCTAGATGTACATAACACATGAGATCTAGATATTTAGAGAAAGACTTTTGTGAGACAAACTATGAAAAAGAATTAGAGTATTCACAGAGTCTTTGATTAACTTTAATCATGATGAATGCTTCAATTACGTAATCACCCTCTTTTTTAGGGCAATAGAATAATAACAATATATATTCTAGGTTAAGACTCATTAGGTTTTAATGTGTACATAAAATAACAAATTATTTACAAATGTGAAATTGTAGTGGGACCCACTACAATTGTTGCAATATTATGGTGTCACACGACAATACAGTGTGTAGTGCATAGCTGTAGTGCCTCATGGCACTACTGACTCATGGCACCACTGTAGTGCCACACAGAACTACAATGTACCCTGTGTCTTGTAGTGTTGTGTGACATTACAATAATTTATGTCAATCTCCGATTCAAAAATCAGTGATTGACATGTGGTAATCCAACATGCCACATGACAATTTTCCCAAATTTATTAGTTATTTTAAGAAGATATATATCTAGATATCAGTTAATTCTAAATTAACTTATATGATCACCCCTATCAACTAATTTATCTGTTAATTCACAAATAACATATTTAGTTGACTCAAATTTAAATTATCATCACATAATAATTTAACAGTATTTAATCTCATAAATCAAATTTGTTGTATCACTTATCAATTAATATAAAAATTAATCGATATAATTATTTAATTGTAATTATCAAAATTACAATAAATAACTTAATTAATTACATAATAATTTAATAGAAGTTCATGTTCTGAAATATTCACACTATAGACTGTATAGTACAGATGTGACTCGGAGACCATGAACCCATAATTTTAAGCTACAATGAACCATATTTAATTAAACACTTTAATTAAATAATCTTATTTACTAATTTCATTATTACTCAACAATAAATATGAAATTTCACTCTTAGTAATTATTAAATATATTTACAGAGTATTCTCGTGTAGTTCATTGATATAATCACTTCATGTAATTCTGTACTCCAATTATTGGTTCGTAAATTAAAGTTGATCAAAATTACAATTTTACTATTCTAATTACCTATTGATCATTAAGTACCATTAATTCACTAGTGAATGATCAATTATAATCGTATTATAAATTTGAGCTCAATAACCATTCAATTCCAAAATTAACTCTTAAGGGAACCAATATACGATCCGTTAGAAAAACTTGGATTTCAATTCTTTTAAGATCATGTTTTCAGTCATCCATATCATTGAATCTCCAAAACAAAAGTCACTAATATGTCTTACAAACAAACCCTAACGAGTTAATCAAAAGATCCAGTAGACATGCGTAGAAGTTCATGACTACTCAGAATCCAGGCTAATCTACATATGATCATCAGATTTGATGTGTATTAAATTTTGATGATAAACAATAAGTTAATAAAGTTATTAATCCACATCAATCCAGTACTATATAATCTGATTACATAAAATACTTTTTTTAATATGTCTATCCACATCAGTGATCCGGATCTAGATCACATGCATTTAAAAAAATACTTAGTGAATCTTATTAACAATCATTCATTAAAGATTTCATACTTTAATATGTTATGGATTATTTTATTTATTATCTATGATCTTAATCCCCTCGTACTTATACATGATCATAGTCTAATTATAGTATATAGAATTTTCATATATTTATATAAATTATTCAATAATAATTCAAAAGAACAATTATAAGAAAAATATTTTTTCATTAATTTCAAATAAAAAATGTCTAAACACATGCTTTGAGGGCATTATGCTTAACAATCTCCCACTTTCTCTAAAGTAAATGTGGCATCTCTCTCAACCCCATCTTTCGCACATGACCCTCAAATGACTTCGCAGGATGTGTCTTGGTAAATGGATCAGTCAGGTTTTGACCTAACATTATTTTCATAGTAGTCACATTCCCTTGGTGCACGATCTCTCTTACAAGATGATATTCCCTCTAAATGTGCTTGCCCCTCTTATGACTCCTCGGCTCTTTGGAATTAGCTACCGCCTCACTGTTGTCACAATAAAGGATTAATGGCTTGTCCACATCTGGAACTACTTTAAGATCAATATAGACCTTTATGAGCCATACCTCTTCTTTCATAGCTTCATAAGCCGCTATATATTTGGCTTCCATAGTGAAATCTACAATACTGGGTTATTTGATACTTCTCCAGACTACAGCTCCTCCACCGATGGTGAATAATGATTCAGACGTTGACTTTTGACTGTCCATATCTGATTGAAAGTCAGATCGGTATATCCAGTGGGGTTCAGGTCTCCACCTAAATAAATAAGCATATAATTTCTCATTCTCCGAAGATACTTGAGAATGTGTTTTACTGCAATCCAATGTTCTAAACCAGAATTTGATTTATAACAACTGAGAATTTCTATTACATAACATATGTCTGGTTTCATACACAATATTGCATACATGAGACTACCAACAACTGAAGCATAATGAACTTTTCTCATATCCTCTTCCTGATAAAGTGTCTTAGGATACTACTCATTAGAAAAGACAATTCACATTTGAAATTTCTCAGCTAACCATTTCTTTACTTTCGACAAAGTTTCTACATCATTTTCAATGAATAGAATATCACCTACATAAAGAACTAAGAAAGCCATTATCTTACCTTTGATATATTTATAAACACAAGCTTCATCCATATTTTGCATGAAGCCATACGATTTAATAATTTCATCGAAGGTAGATTCTAAGATCTTGATGCTTGCTTTAAGTAACTTGCATTTTTTTTATCATGCCCATTTTTCATGAACCCTTATGGTTGCATCATATAGATGCTTTCTTTAAAAGAGTCATTCAGAAAAACCATTCTTGACATTCATTTTCCATATTTTGTAGTCTAAACTAGCAACTATAGATAAAAAAGATGCGAATGGATTTTAGCATGCAAGAGAGAATGTCTCTTCATAATCGACTCTTTCCCTTTAGGTATAACCTTTCACTACCAGTCATGCCTTGAAAGTATATACTTTTCCATCTGCATCTCTTTTCTTCTTTAAGATCCATTTACATCCAATAGGCCTGACATCTTCAAATGGATCAACAAGTTCTCACACAAAACTGGAATACATCGATTACATTTCTTGGTTCATGGCATCTGTCGTTTCACCTTTTCAAGATCTTCCATCACCTCTATAAAGGTTAATGGATTGTCCTTATCAGTATCATACACTATGACATGTGACTTTAGCTCATGGCGAATAGGTTATCTTACAACTCTCTCACTACGATGTTGCACCGAGATTTCCTGAATAGGAACATTATTTTTTGTGGCTTGTCGTTTATCAGTTAATGATGAAGGTGGTTTGATCTTATCAAATGTTAATTCTTCAAGAACTACTTTGCTCTGAGATTTGTAGTTTTTCATATAGTCATGTTCATGGAAAGTAACATTTGTCGATACAAACACCTTTTGATCTTTGTGACTATAAAATTATCCACCTCTTGTTTTTGAAGAATAGCCAACAAATATACACACTTCAGACCTGTGTCTAAATTTTCAGTCTTGGGTTAAATAACATGAGCTGGACACTCCCATATATAGAAATGACGTAAACTAGGTTTGGATCCATTCCATACTAAATGTGTATTGCTTACAGACTTATAAAGCACTACATTCAAAATGTAGGTTGCCGTTTGAAGTGCATATCCCTAGAATATGAGTGGTAATGATGAGTAGCTTAACATCGACCTAACAATATCTAATATGATTCAGTTTCTCCTTTCTAAAACAACATTTTGTAGTGGCATTCCAGGTGCTGTGAGTTACTATAGAATGTCATACTTCAACAAGTAATCCATGAATTCTAATCCAAGTATTCATCACCTCGATCTGATCGAAGAGTTTTCAAAAATTTACCTAATTGCTTTTTAGCTTCAGCTTTGAAGTCTTTAAACTTTCTAAAATTTTTAGACTTTCAATGCATTAGGTAAGTATAACCATATCTAGAGTAATAATCAAGTAATGTGTCGAAATACTCATACCCACCTCTAGCTTGTACATTGATTGGTCTACAACATCACTATGTACTAGTTCAAGTGGTTCTTTGCCTCTTTGGCCCTTTCGAGTGAAAGGTCTCTTTGTCCTTTTACACTTTAGACAAGATTCACAAACTGAAAGAGTCTCAACTTTTAGTTCTCTCAAAGCATCATGCTTTGTTAATTGGTATCTAGAATAATATTCCTTGGGCTTACTGTCATTCTTGTTCTTTTTGGCTTTGGGTAATGTCATGGCTTTCTTTCCTTTCTTGTTCTCACTCTCGCCCTTACAATTGGTCTTCTTCCTTTTGTTATCATTAACAACAGTTGAAGAAGGTTTTTGCTTAGCAACATTTACTTCGCTCTCTTTGGTCATACTCTTGTTCAATAACTCAAAAGTATGCAGTTCATTCAACAACTGAGTCTTATTGAATTGTAACTTGTTCATAACATAGTTGGTGGTGAACGTAGAAAAATCAGGTGTGAGCGATTCAAGTATAATGCTGACTTAAGTTCACTCATCAATAGTAGCTCCATGTACTTATGTCTCAAATGTTGATCATGTTCAAAACATGATCAACATTTGAGACAGAAGTACAAAACATGTTCACGCACATAAGTACATTTCTTCATCTTAGTAGTCATGTAACTCCTAGTATTCTCATGACGACTTTGATCAGATTACTACCCAAACATCACCTGTAAAGATTTCATAATCTCATAGGCAGTTTCCATGCTTTCATGTTTTGTTCTTAGAACATCATTCATGATCACAAGCATGTAACACTTAACTTTATTTTTGGACTCAATCCAAGCATCAAACTTGTCCCTAACATTCTTAAGGGAATTGACAATGGGGTCCTCAAGACATTTCTCAATAAGAATAAATTTGTGGTTCTCACAAATAAGCACCAAATTCAAATTCGACTTCCATCTTATGAAATTATCATCATTAAGTTTTTCAAGTACAAGTAAAGCAGTGATAGGGTAGCCCATGGTAGACATAATAATAACTGAAAAATAAAACATACATCATTCAATATAAAAGTAATGAATATCATGAATGCAACATATCAAACACATAAACTTAACAATTACCAATCCACGATAAGACAACCTAACAGTTAATGTACCGTCTTAGGGTCGATCAGATTAGTTTTAAACTGCCTACAAGATATTCTCATCCTTATTAATTAAAACTTAAAATATATCATATTTTCTCTTTTAGCAATCATGTATCGCTTATTTGCTCAAGTCACAATTATCCACTCTAAGATTAATTGTGACTTTGTGAGTATAACCCATTATTTTAGATTCCATGACTTGATTTAGAATATGTCGTCTTAGGGTCGGTCAAAACTAAACTACATCACTTAGTCATATCTTTTTAAGAAGCCCAACCTTGGTATTGATACAATTCAAAACTTTCCTTAGGGAGATGAAAACAAAGCCATCTCGAGACCCTCACTGTACCTCACGGTATTGTACCAATAATGGAGTCCATAGGGTATATTAACATGTCAACCTTCTCCTATTCACTATTTTCATAATTGATGTGTTTCTATTTTAACTAATTAATTAATAATTAAAATAACCCTATGAATGTAAAATAATTATTAATCCAATTATATTGTTCTAAGTTCATTTAACATTCTAAAGAGCTTAAGTTAAAATTTGGTGAACTTAGAATAACTAATTAATTACATTCATCAAATTTTAATAAATATTTTTAATAAAGTCGGTTATCCTAAAGGTTACTAAGGCCTTTAGTGTGGTATGATTACCAAGTTAAACTAATTAAAATTTAGCAGTTTACATGTAATTGATTTCTCAAAGCAATTCATATAAACACATTAAGAGAGTCCTAATCAATCATGTTTCTACTGATGATATGCATAATTAAAGAAAACTGTGTGCGATTTCATGTATGGCATGTGATTGACTAACGCATGGTCATGTTATCAATAAAATCAATAAAAAATTAAGTAAATAAATGATGAACCGAGTGATTATTGAGTATTTCTAAATTATAATCTTTGAAATATAGAAATAATTACAAAGTGGGATTCAAGAATACATATTTCGAAAATAAATCCTTCTTCACCAGAGGTTCATCTTCATAATCTTTAACCTTTGATCATAACCCTTTTAATTAGGATAAACTATTTTTTCTAAGTAAATAATCCCATTAATTATCATTTTTAAATTAATTGAATTTGATAGTAAAAAATAATTTGATGACTCATCAAACTTGGGTCAAAACCAATCAATTAATTAATTTTAATTTAAAAAAAAATAAATATGGATAATTATCCTTTTAAAAATCAAAAGTTAAAAGATAGGATTAAGGTTATCGGGAAACGTCACAGGGATAGGGAAACACGGTATCAGGCATCTGTGAAACATACCTTGTGAATCACAACAATTGACCGCCGGCGGTAGTAATGGGACACTTCCACCGCAGGCTACCCGTCCACCGCCGATGATGAAACCACCAGCGTACCTCATGGCAGCGCCAGTGCAGGCTGCGCCACGGTCGCTAATTTTTCTGACGACAATTCTGCCGCAGGAAAGTCGGCGACGGCAGTGTCTTCTTGGGTGTAGAATTATTACAACATAATATTTAAAATAAATAAAAATCATAAAAATTCCTATGCCCCCACGAC
Organism: Datisca glomerata; assembly: GCA_003255025.1. Lineage (NCBI taxonomy): Eukaryota > Viridiplantae > Streptophyta > Magnoliopsida > Cucurbitales > Datiscaceae > Datisca > Datisca glomerata. The sequence goes on from QANY01013526.1 coordinate 439,595, forward strand.
TTACACAAGATCTAAAGAAATATAAGAACAACGTCTAAACTCAAAAGTCATCATACAATTAGCGATTCATAATTACTCATACATTCAAAAAACATAACCATCCATCCTTCCATACATATCAAAATATATAAAGAATAATACAAGAAAACCCAACAACATTTAATGTGTACATATATAAAGACCGCTCTGGTACCAATTGTTAGAAATTGAGGCGTGCAACGGAGGCGTTTTATTTTTAAAAAAATATTGACTGAAAAAGTAATAGCGTCTCCATGGATTCCAAAAAAACTTTTAACGAAAATCATTTTTTTCTCATCAGATCCATTATATATCTATACATCAAATCTAAGACATACAAAGATATGAATTATACCTCTTGTAGTTTATCAAGCGTCCTTGTCAACAATGAACTGGAGGTTCTACAAACAATAAACTCAAACACACTAAGGCGTGTGTGCGCACGTAGAATATATCAAATACACTTTTTTGTCTTTAGATGTACCCAGCACATTAGATACAGAGATTTGGAGAAGGACTTTTATAAAACAAAAACTCTAAAAAAGAATTGGACTATTCACAGAGTCTTTGATTAACTTTTAATCACAATGAATGCTTCAATCACTTAATCACGCTATCTTCACAATAGTCACATCTCATCGATGCACGATCTCTCTTCTTTGTACTCATAAAATTCATTGTACAAAGTATCTTATCCTTTAAAATCTCGGTCTCAATTTATCTTTTGTACTAAGATAACAAAAATATATAAATTTACTAATATAAAAATAGAGGGTAGAATTACTCAAAATCCTATTCACAATCTGAATCATAGAACATAATGAGACTAAACCCAATGTACATTTAGATGGTACACTTAGATGTAATTTTTTCAAAACCACAAAGTTGATTTTCCAAGATATACAGTGCGTTAACAAATGAAAATTCATTACTGAAAAATTATAAAATTTAGTTAAACAATCTATGAAGCAGAACAGTTTGCTTCAAAATTATCAAATCACATACAGTTTCAAAAGTTTGATATGCACTAACAATCGAAACTCAAGTGACCAATATTAACACATTCTGTGTCAATTCCTCTCAATGTGTTTTCCCTCTTGTGACTCCTCAGTTCTTTGGAATTAGCTACCGCCTCACTGTTGCCACTGTACAGGATCAATGACTTGTCCTCATCTAGAACTACATCCAAATCAGTATAGAACTTTCTGACCCAAGACACTTCTTTCGCAGCTTCACAAGCCGCTATATATTTGGCTTCCATAGTGGAATTTGCAATACTAGATTGTTAATACTTCTCCATATTGTAGCTCTTTTACCTAGGGTGAATACTGATCCAGACGTTGACTTTTGACTGTTCCTATCTAATTGAAAATCAGAATTAGTATATCCAGTAGGGTTCAGGTCTTCACCTGAATAAACAAGCATATGATTTCTCATTCTTTGAAGATACTTGAGAATGTGCTTTACTGAATAAACACTAGTTTGTTTTACAAACAAACTTTGGCAAGTGAATCAAAAAATCCAGTAGACATGCATAGAAGTTCATGACTACTCAGGATTCAGACTGATCTACATATGATCATCAAATTTGATGTGTATTAAATCTTTATGATAAATGGTAAGTTAATAATGATATTAATCCACATCGGTCCAGTCCTATATAATTTGATTATATAAAGTACATTCATTAAGATATCTATCCGTATCAGTGATTCGGATCTTGATCACATGCATTTAAAAAAATCGTACTAGCAACCATTCATTAAAGATTTCATACTTTAATAAGTTACGGACTATTTTATTTATTATTTATGATCTTAATCATCTCATATTTATACAAGATTATAGTTTCATTAATGAATATGAAATTTTCAGATACTTATATAAATCATTCAATAATAATTCAAAAGAACAATTATAAGAAAAATGTAATTTCATTAATTTCAATTTTAAAATGTCTAAACACATGCTTTGAAGGTACTATGCCCAATAATATCCCACTTACCCTAAAGCAAATGTTATATATCTCTCAAACCTTGTAATTCGCACATGACCCTCAAATGACTTCATAGGAAGTGTCTTGGTAAATGGATCAACAAGGTTTTGATCTGACGTTATCTTCATAACAGGCACATCCCATTAGTGCACGATCTCTCTTACAAGATGGTATTTCCTCTCAATATACTTGCCCCTCTTATGACTCATTAGTTCTTTGGAATTAGATACCACCTCACTGTTGTCACAGTACATGATCAGTGGCTTGTCCAAATCTGGAACTACTTCCAGATCAATATAAAGCTTTCTGAGCCACACCGCTTCTTTCACAGTTTCACAAGCCGCTATATATTCGGCTTCCATAGTTAGATCTGCAATACTGGATTGTTTAATACCTCTCCGGACTACAGCTCCTCCACCAATGGTGAATACTGATCCAAACGCCAACTTTTGACTGTCTATACCTGAATAAACAAGCATATAATTTCTCTAACCTTCTCTTTGCTTTTTGGCTCTACTCTTAACTATTTCATTTATGTTATAACCTTTGCATTTTCATAAGCTTAGTTTTTTATCTCGAGTTCGAATGATCTTTAAGCCAAGAACTTGAACCTTAAAGTAATTGACCCTTGAGCAAACGAAGCTCCACTTTTACTTCCATCGAACTGTGATTTAGTCCAGAGAGACCTTAATCCTTTCTTTGTCTGAGCTGCAGAGTTGTTCTAACCTCAAGCTTAAGTGGACCTTGAAATGGACATTCCCTCTTTGCTTCCTAGTGGATTGCCCCTTGTAGGGGAAGTGTGTTTAGGGCGGACCTGGCACTAACTTGAGGGGTCCTTGCTTTTTATCTGGCGAGCTACTGTGCGAGCCAACTATCGTTCTTTTTATTATCTAGTCAGGCATGCCTGCTTTGACTACATCCTTTTCTTGCCCGGCGAGCTAGGGTGTAAGCCAAACCTTTTTTCTTTGGTACACGAATAGGCTACGGGCTCTGGCGAGGGTCCTTCCTTTGGCACTTAGCCGGATGTTTCTACTCTGTCCAGTAATTCCTCCTTGTTTGGCGAGCGAAGACATAGGCCAAACATCCCTTTTCACTCATATCTGGTGGGTTAGAGTGCTCCATCAAATATCCATGTTTAGTCTCATTTGACGAGCTATAGTGTTTCACAATACATCACCCTCTTTTTCATCTAGCCAGGCATTCCTTACTTTGGCTAGATCCTTCATTTAATCATGTTTGGAAAGCTAGATTGCTCCGTAGGACATCACTTTCCTTTTTCATCCAGCCAAGCGTTCTAGCTCTGGCTAGTGCTCCTTCAGCCTTTTGACACCTAGCCATGCTTTCCTACTTTGGCTAGTGCTGGAAATCGAGGCTTGCAACGGAGGCATTTTATTTAAAAAAATTTATTGATTGAAAACAATCGTGTCGCCACGGTTTCCAAAAATTTTTTTTAATGAAAAATACTTATTCTCATTGGATCCATTTTATATCTATACATTAAATCTAATATATACAAAAATATGAATTATACCTCTTGTAGTATATCATACTACAAGCACCATTACTAACAACGAACTAGAGGTTCCACGAACAATGGATGCGAGATTCACACTTAGATCTCCAAGCCAATCCTCAAACACACTAGGACGTGTGTGGTCACGTATAATATATCAAAGATATTTTTTTATCTCTAGATGTACTCAACACATGAGATCTAGACATTTGACTTTTGTGAGATAAAAACTCTGAAAAAACAATTAGAGTATTCACAGAGTTTTTGATTAACTTTTAATCACAGTGAATGCTTCAATCACTTAATCACCCTCCTCTTTTAGGGTAATAGAATAATATCTATATATATTTTAGGTCAAGGCTCATTAGATTTTAGGGTGTACATAAAATAAAAAAATTACAAATGTGCCATATAGTAGGACCCACTGTGGCATTGTAGTGTGCCGTGCAGAACTGTATTTCCTCATAACACTACTAACTGACAGCACCAGTGTAGTGTCGTGAGGCAGTACGGTGTGCCACGTGTCACTGTAGTGTCGTGCTACACTATAGTAATTCATGTCAATCGCTGATTAAAAAATGAGTGATTGACATGTGGCAGTCGAACATGCCACATGGCAATTTTCCTAAATTTATTATTTATTTTAATCATATAGATATTTAGATATAAGTTATTTTAAAATTAACTTATCTGATTACTCCTATATCAACTAACTTATATAGGTGTTCACGGTTCGGTTCGGTCAGTTAGTAAGAGATATTTATAATCGAAACCGAATAAACCAGTTACCTAAATTACATAAACGAAACGAACTGAGGTAACCATCTGAACCAAACCGAATGTAACTTAAGTTATCAGTTCGGTTTGGTTACTTTTAATCGATTCGGCTGGATCTATAAAATTTCTTAAAACATCATGGAAATTTAATCTAAAAATATCTATAGATTCAAATCTTTCTGAAGCTCAGTAAAGAACTAAGCTAACATCTAAGCCTTCAGTAAAGAATCAACAGAAAAATATGTAACAGATCTAAAATTGAAGCCTGTAATAGATCTAAAAGTTCAGAGACTAATAGATCTAATCATCAGAGACTAATAGATCTAAAAATTGAAGTCTTACATATCCAAGTCATAAGTTTGAAGCATTTTATTTACCTTCAAAAGAGACGAGGGAAGCTTTTAGGGAGACAAGCTCGAGCTGGGTTGAGGGAGTCGACTGACGAGGTTGAAGGAGATGACTGATGAGGGAGACGAGGAAGACTGTAATCTGCAATATAGATGAGGTTGAGGGAGACGACTGACGAGGAAGATGAGGAACACTTTAGGAGACGAGGTTAAGGGAGACGAGTACGAGCTTCTGTAAGTTGCAATTCAGACGAGGGAGGCGTGGGAGAGTAATCAGAATTTGTAGAGAAAGAGAGAGGATAGAGCAAGAAGGCTGGAGGCATGAAGGAAAGAAGAGTCTTTTAGGGTTTGAGTCAAGACCATTAACTTAAATAATTAAAATCAATATATATGTATATATATTATATGGTTCTAATCGTTACAAACTGATTACAAAATTAATGAGGAATATAACCGAACTGAATTTGCGGTTATTATAACTTTTGGACCAATTACAATATACATGACAAAAGAATTGACCGAACCGATTCGGTTCGGTTTGGTCGGTCGGCTTGGCTTAGAGAAAATCTGCAAACCCCTACTAACTATCCGTTAATTCACAAATAACAAATTTAGTTGATTCAAATTTGAATTATTATCACATAATAATTTAACATTATTTAATTTTATAAATCAAATGTAATGTCTCACTCATCGATTAACACAAAAATTAATCGATATAATTATTTAATTTTAATTACGAAAAATAATAATAAATTAATTAATTAATTAATTACATATAATTATCTCATAATTATATACTTACCCCATAAATTTAATTCTTATGGCAAGTTAGTACTTTTCTCAAGTTCTGAAATATTCACACCATTCACTGTGTAGTACAGAGGTGACTCGGGGACTATGGACTCATAATTCTAAGCTAGATTATTAATTAACTTTTTAATTAAATAATCTTATCTATTAATTCATTTATTACTCTACTATAAATATGGAATTGCAGTCTTAGTTATTACCGAATATATTTACAGAGTGTTCTCGTATAGTTCATTCATATAATCACTTCATGTAGTTTGGTCCTCCAATTATTGGTTTGTAAATTAGAGCTAGTCAAAATTAAATTATAATTCTACCCTTCTAATTACCTATTGATTATTAAGTACAATTAATTCACTAGTGAATGGTCAATTTATAATCGTATTATAAATTTGAACAATAAGTATTCAGTTTCAGAATTAACACTTAAGAGAACCAATATATGATCTGTTAGAAAAGCTTGGATTCCAAATCTTGTAAGATCATGTTCTCAGCCATCCATATCACTGAATCTCCAAAACAAAAGTCACTAATTTATTTTTCAAACAAACCTTAACGAGTGAATAAAAAATCAAGTAGGCATGGATAGGAGTTCATGACTACTCAGGATTCAGAATGATCTACGTAAGATCATCAGATTTGATGTGTATTAAATATTTATGATAAATGATAAGTTAATAAAGATATTCATCTGCATCGGTCTAGTCCTATATAATCTGATTATATAAAAGTATCTTCATTAAGATGTCTATCCACATCAGTGATCCGGATATCGATCACATGTATTAAAAAATACTTAGTGAACCATACTAACAATCATTCAGTAAAGATTTCATATTTTAATATGTTGCGGATTATTTTATTTATTATCTATGATCTTAATACCCTCGTACTTATACAAGATCATAGTCTCATTAATGAATATGAAATTTTGAGATATTTATATAAATCATTCAACAATAATTCAAAATAACAATTATAAGAAAAATATAATTTTAAATTAAAAATGTCTAAACATATGTTTTGAGGGCACTCTGCCAAACAACTAAGACCTTTTCCTTAATCTCATCTGGCGAGCTAGAGGGCTCGACAGACATCACTTTTTACCTTTGATGTCTAGCCAAGGATTACTGCTCTAGCTAGATCCTTATTCCTTTCTAGCGAGCTAGAGTGCTCGGTAGACATCAATTTTTTATCCCATCTGGTGAGCTAGATTGCAACACCTGATATCACTTTTCTTTGATGTCTAGCTAGACGTTCTTGCCTAGCTAGATCTTTATTCCTGTGTGACGAGCTAGAGTGCTCGATAGACATCACTTTTCCTTAAGCGGCTAGCCAAGCGTCCATGCTTTGGCTTGATTCTTCATTTGGTGAGCTAGAGTGATCGGCATACATTAATTTTTACCTTTGATGTCTAGCTAGGAATTCATGCTCTGGCTTGATCCTTATTCTCGTCTGGTGAACTAGAGTGCTCAGCAGACTTCACTTTTTCTTTGACGTCTAGCCAGGCGTCCCTGCTCTAGCTAGATCTTCATTCTCGTCTGGTGAGCTTGATTGTCACACCGTACATCACTTTTAAATCTCATCTAGTGAGCTAGATTGTCACACCAGGCATTACTTTTTAATCCCATATAGTGAGCAAGATTGATACACTATACATCACTTTTTAATCTCTTATGGTAAGATAGATTGCTCCGCTAGACATATCCTTTTAATCTCGTCTGGTGAGCTAGATAACCACACCAGACATCACTTTTTAATTTTTCATCGCACTTTACAGAAGCGTCAGTCTTTTTATTCGATGAATGTTGCTTGGTTCACACGGCTTATCAATGCCCGCCATACTATGGTGCTGAGTAAATGGGAGGTGACTTCTTTTACCCTGATTGTAAGGGCGTGAGCATTCCATATTGATCGGGAATAGGCGTCGAATCATCCTGAACTATCTTCTCTGACTACTCTGGCGGGTGGATAGTTGATCCCTCCGGTTCTTCAAGTTCCTTTATGGGCTTCTCTTTGGGAAATTTGCCGACCAATGGCTCATCTGCTTCCTACGTGCGCTTAAAATGAGCTTACTTGCGTGTTCCACCATTAAAAAGATGATCCCTTTAAAGGTTGGTGTAAAAAGTCTTGACTATCCCCATTTTCTAATAGGGGCCTCAGGTTAGGCTTAGCTTGTGAGCCTGTGTACCAATTTTTCCACGATTTATATCCTTCCGTTTTACCCGAGGTGGGAGGCAAGAATAGGGAGTTGTATATCCCGGATTCACGAAACGTACCTTATATCTGTTATTTGTTAGGAGAAGCGTATCACAGCGGACTGATGTGAGGTTATTTATTTCAATTAGGAATGATCTCAGGCATGTTTACTCACATAGTGCTACTTTCCTCTTATACAGTAGCTTTGCAAAAATGTTGGTGGCCAAAGGGACGCCGAGGAGTTAAAAGGGAGCTAATGAGATGCCCTACCAAGGGTGGCCACCCGATATTTACCCTCATCTTCCCCGGCGGCTCGTATATTGCCTCCAAAAGATTCTTCAAAGGGCTTCGCTTTTATTTGCACTTCAACCATTCTGTTCTCCTCCTTCGTGTGATGGCACTGTGATGGCCATAAGCACGCCAGAGGTTATTTAACAGGGCATCCCCTGTCCGAACCCTTCTTCTTACGCCACCCTTCTTTTGCCTCCCTGGGCTAACTCCAACCAGAACCTCCACCACTAGGTGACAACTCGATCTTCCAATGCTTGGTTTCACTTTGATCGTGGTTTCCTCTAGATGTGGTCACTTCTCTGAATCAGGGTGTTATCTCGACCCTTCCCGTCTGGTTTCCCCTCGCGATGCCTTCCACCGATGAGCCCTTAAGCCGCATGGGAGGATCATTTATGTGCAAGAAGCCGCTACAATTTAGGTGAAGGCTAGCACGTACGCCCTCCCCCTCTCGATGGCGACACTACTATGACAATTTTCTTTCGTTGGGTGATCGTCATATTGATGGGGTGTTCTTCTTCTGGCGAGGAGGAGGGTGGGTTCTCCTTCTCATTTTGGGACTTGTCGGAGTAAGGTGAGAACATCCGACTAACTTTCTTTTCATGGAGGAACAAATATTTCCAGTATTTTGGATAGGAACGGTTTTCATGTTGTTCCCCACAGGCGACGCCAAATATTGATGCTAAAAATCTCAACAGTAATGTTACATGTCATCCTTTCTTTAGCGTGGAATTCGTCTTCATCTTGAAATTTACAAAACACAAACAAATAACCTAAAAAGCGAGGGGAACTGGGGATGGTTGTCTCGCCTTAAGGACTCTGATATCTAAGTCAGTATCCTGGCGTTATTTTGACATAATTTTTTTAAGGGAGAAATGGCTAACCTTTCTTGTTGTAGATGAGGGTATTTATATCTAGAGCCTTTGAGGAGGAAACGCACTCGAGAAGCCTCAGGAACGTGTGAGAGAAGTCTTTCGAGGCCCGACAACTGACCTTGATTGGATGGACGATAGGCGATCTTGACATAAAGCGATGGCATGAAATATTTATGTGTTCTTCGAAGTGACTTATCGGGGGCTGATTTGACATGCTATCATAGTGATTGGACATGTCGAGCGTTTGGGCCTAATGAGGGGGTCGCCACATGGAATGTTACTTTATGCGGGCAATGACGACACTGACACCGGGAGTCATTCGAGCTCTTTTAGATGGTTTTATTCCCGCCCCTCTTCCTCTGCTCGGGTTTGTACAACCCGAGCTCCCTCAAGACCGGCTGGGCGAGGTCGGGCCTTTGCCTTTGCCTTGAACTCTATCTTTGATGTGGTGTGGCACGTGTCGTCACGCTGTTGGAGATCAGAAAACACCTATAACAATATTGTTAGAAAATAAAATACCAAAATAAGTATATATTCATTAAAATTATAAGAACAGACAATGAAAAAAATTAGATCACAGAAAATGGAGAGATGAATTGATGTCTTTATTATTGGATTTGGATCTGAAAGTAATATAAAATAGCGCACATGTTAAACTCACACTCACACAATGAAATTTTGAGTTCTGACTTATAAAATATCTCAATCATTATACAATAAAATTTTGACAAAAATCTAAAAAATTAATATATATTTTAAAGAAACAAAATGAAACATGTTTAATTTCTATCTTTAAGTGGATAAAAATCAAATACAGTATTGCCTCAGAATCATTGCAGCCGATAAAAGGCTAATCGAAAATTCTTTCCACAATAAATGTAGAAATATAACTGCATGATTTTAGGGATTGGGCAATAACAAAATGAATTTTATTTTACTCCGTTCCTGGGTAGAATTAGAAAGCCAAGACCTAATGGTAACAGAACACGTGTGAAGTACAACATTACTTAGTTTATATCGAAAGAATTGGGGGCCAGATTGATCCCAATCATTCAATCCAAGAATAAAAAATCATAACACAAACTAGCAGAGCAACTTCAAACTGAGCGCTGGGCCTTATTTTCATCTCTGAATCAGAGCCAATTACTTCAACTCTCACGAGCCCACCACCGTAGCTGAAGGTTGTTTTCTTCAAAATCTTTCAACCATCCACCCTATTTCAACCTTTTTTTAAAAACTTAATGAATTTCGCTCAAGAAACAGCCATTAATGGTGAGCTTGACTTTTATACCCTTGCTGCTAAAGCTTCCGAGATCTGCACAACCAACAGAATATTGGGGATGGGTCAACAACGATGGCAGATCATGTAATTATCACAGTTTCTTTGGGTGTACTTAAAGCTGTGATTAATCAAGGTTCAAGTATGTTTAATCCCCCCCACCTTGGTTTAAAACAGGGGCAATCTCAACGCTTGGTTATGGTGTTTTCAACAAGCTGTTGGTGTAATTGAGCAAAGAACGGCCAAAAAACTCCCAAAGATCTGACCAAATTCTCATGCCTAAACATGGTTTTTCCACAGAGAAGACTCTGATCTGAGAGACAAAAAAAAACCTTGATGGATGAGAAGAACAACTTCTTTTATACCCAATTAATCACAATTCAAGTATACTAATAGCTTAGTTTGCCTGCAAAGAAGCTCGTCAGCTTGATAAACAAAGTGAAAACCCATTAATGGCGGTGTTTTCAGCAAATTTTTGTTTGCCTGAGTTATGGGTTTTTGCTATCCTTAGCTATCGTGTTCTGCTCATTTCCTCTCTCAGCTCAAGTTTTCTAGCTCACTGCAACTTCGTCTCTGTGGGCAGTGGCGTTCTTTGTCGAAGAAGGGGTAAATTAAAATAGTAAAGTGCATTCGGCAAAAAAGGGTAAAGCAAAATGTAATAATGATCGCTCATTCATAAGCCAAAACCGCGTTGTTTTGGCTTATTAATGGCAGACTTGACAAATTTGAATGGAATGCTATTTTTAAGAGTTAAAAGCGACAGAAATAAAATTTAAGAGTTAAAAATGACCGTAGGTGTATATATGAATGCAGTTTGTAGTTTTCTACTAATAAAAATAATGATTTCAAAAAGAATCCAAACCTACCAAACAGGCTCGAATATGTGAATTTTTATTCTCATTTCTTTGTGGAGAGATAACTAAAACTTAACATAAATTACACTAATGCACAATAAGTAAGTAATTCTACGTTCAAGTTTAAACTTATGTGATCAAAGTAAATTTTTTTAAACAAGTGATGAATTGAGTTCTCGTTCATTTTGAGATTAGAATAGGTTTTTCAATCAATCTTTGTATGTATATATATTCTAATCTACAATTTGTTTTCTCGTATAATGCTTAACTGGTTTGAGTTGACATAGTGGAATTTTTAAGTGTTCGCATAGTAAATGAATTGCTCATTACTCATGTGATCAACATATATATATATATTTGCTTCCCAATAATCAACTTGGTCTCGACCGCTACTGAAACTTTTGCGTTTGTTCAATATATAATGTCTAAAGTTAACTTTCGTTGGTTAATCCGATCATTTTATAAATGGTTGGTAAGTATCACGGTCCTAATGGTGATCTTGCACGTATTTCGCGTGTATCTCAGTGGTGACTTTAAAAATCTCACGAATTGACTTTTGAGTCATAAGTGTGGTTCTGACTGTATTGACTGCATCATTTGGTGTAAGTGGTTATTCTTTATCTAGGGATCAAATTGATCATTGGGCAGTAAAAAAAGAAACATATATATTGATAACATGAATAATGAGCAAATCATTTACGAACACTTAAAAATTCCACTATGTCAACTCAAACCACTTAAGCATAATAATAGAAGAAAATAAATATATATAAAATGATTGAAAACCTCATTGCAATTTATATATATATATATGAATTTCTTCTTCCAACTAATTTTAATGTAACTCCAGTTTTAAATTAAATTGAAACATTTAGTGAGATTTTAATGTCAAAAGGACTTTTTTTTATTTAAGGTTGTTACTTGTTAGCGATAGAAACTAATAGATGTACCAGGACATCTCAGTTAAGTTGGCTCATTCTCAACACTCTCATCATCTGCTCCACTCCAATATATTATTAAAATAAAAAAAAGTTAACAGTAGAAAACATAAAATTTAAAACAACATAAGTTAAAAGAATGCATATTACATATAAACATTTTCATAAATAAAAGAAAAACAAAAAGGTGGAGCAGTCACCACCAAGTAGGATTAACTATACTGGGTCTGGACACCAAATAATATACAACTCGGCTACTCTCTCAGTAAATGGGTGTGACCACAAAGTCCATCTGAGAAATGTAACGTAAAAACATATCTCAAGCATAATGTCAACGCCAAAGAACCTTATGAGACCTGGAATGAAGAAGAACTCTCAAATAAACACAATCACTCTCCGACCACAAATATCTTCATCTAAAGATTTTAAGCATAAATAATTGAATGGACAACAACATTCATCGCAACCTTGAAAGTAAAACAGATGTCGAGAGGGAGAGCAAAATAACCCTTAAGAAAGCCTCTAGAAGATCGAAAAAACGCCTCTACAACCAGCAAGATCAAAGCTACCAAAAATCGCTCGATTAAATAGTTAATAACCTTACTTCTTCTATTCGATCGCTTCATAGATTAAATTCTAGAACTGCATTTAATATTACGTACACAAAAACAAAGACAAACGCATGCCCACACACATTTCAATTATAGTATCTATATGTAAGGTATGACCAGCCAAAAGATCATAATATATGTAGTATTGATTCACATGTTATGACAACCAATATGACCGACTACATTTAATTATTATTACAACCTTAAGTTAAATTAAGGTTTTCGCGTATAAAATTTTTTTATACATAATTAGCATAATCATGCTAGACATTTTAGAAGATAAAAAAAATATTAAAATATAAATGTACCAAAGTTATACATAGGGTATTTACTCATTTGATTGGATCTTTACAACTTTATTTTTAATATTGTATATGATTTAGATGGTATGTCTATGAATATTTGGAAAGAACAAAAGTCACAAAAGTTATATACCATAAGTTACTTTTGCATACATATTATGTTACATTCAATTAAAGGCTAGAACAAACAAAACTTTATATGTCTTGACGTGTTTTTAAGCTCTATTTATAATTATGAAAATACTGTAATTTTTATTCGTGATAACTCAATTTATTGATAATAATTTTTGCAATATATAATAAAAGAAAATAGGTCTACAATGCGCTTGATTATGGACTAGTTTGAATATTTGAAATATTTTTTTAGCATTTCAATTTCATTGCAATTATATGTATTACATTAGTTTTAATTAACACATAATTAAGGAATTCAACTTGTTCACGGCGCTCCATCATTTTTCTTTATTAGTTTATTTGATTAATATATATTACAAAGTATTTCTACTTTTTCCCTAGTTTTTATCTTTATATAAACGTGCTAATAAGTCCCTCTCATACTCACAGCACCTCCTCACCCATAACCCATCATAAACAGTTAAGCACACCCTCACTCTTAATCTTTTTCTTCTTTCAGAGTGATAAAACTAGAGAGAGATAATAAAAAGAAGGAAAAAATATGATGAATTGCTTGCAAAATTGGCCTGAACCAATAATCCGAGTCCAGTCCTTAGCGCAAAGCGGGATAACCTCGATCCCCGATCGTTACATAAAGCCTCCATCGCTAAGGCCTTCAGCGAAATTACCAGACAAATCTTCATTGGAAAATGACGTAAATATTCCCGTCATTGACCTCCAAAACGTATTCAGTCACGACGAGAGCCTTCGGATTATGACGCTTAGCGAAATATCGGAAGCGTGCAGTGAGTGGGGATTCTTTCAGGTAGTTAACCATGGGGTTAGCCATGAGCTTATGAGGAGTGCCAGGGAGAGTTGGCGTGAGTTCTTTGACCTGCCGCTGGAACGGAAGCAACAGTATGCTAATGAGCCAAGTACGTACGAGGGTTATGGTAGTAGGTTGGGTATCCAAAAGGGTGCGATTTTGGATTGGAGTGACTATTTTTTCCTTCATTATATGCCTCCTTTTCTTAGGAACCCCAACAAGTGGCCCTCAACCCCCTCTTCCTGCAGGTAGTTTCTTTTCTTCTGTGGATAAAATTTCAGTACTCATCGAGTTATGGTTAGAATTTATTGTACTGGATAAACAATATCTTTTTTTAGGTCAAATGTACTTTTGGTCATTAAAATTTATTTTGATTTCAATCACTGAAATATCAAAGTTTGAGACTAGCAAAAAAACTCATTTGTAGCATCTTAAACTATTCGATAACTTGTTTCAGAAATTACACAGTACAAAAAACATACATTATTATGTAAACATAGAAAATAAAAAAAAATGTGTTTTGTCTTGTGTCTTAAGAAAATAGCAGATTTTTTTTTACCACATGGCCGTACTTTTTTCTCTTCACATCTATTCTTTCCCTATTTTTACTCTTTTGTGTGGGAGCAGATTTAATAACCTCCACGTGGATCGTGAATTTTAAGGGACAAAAAAATCTCTAAAAAATTAAATATCAGAAGTCTTCATTTTAGCGTTCTTCCTATTATAAATATATGATTATAATTAATTACAACTACGGTCTTTTGATGTTTTGGTGCTATTTTAAATTTTTCTATGAAGAAAATTCAAGAAATGGAATGAGCAATACTGGGATTTATTATTATAATGTGAAAGGTTTCGAATTCTAAATAATAGTCTGCAAGTGATTAAAAAATTTATTGTGTAACTTTTAAATTAATTGTTGGAATAATTCTAGTAAACCAAAAGTAGATTAGATTTTAATTCAGAAACTGACAAAAATCACGTGGATTTCCTATGAACAGTTTTTCTGTACAATTGATTGACAATTCAATATTTTAATTGGAAATCTATACTTAATTAAGCAGTACGCTAATTGTGCTTTCGAAATAATCACGTGGAAAGAAATTTGAAGCATATGTAACCATAAATAAATAGGAAAAAAATTACAATACCATTATTGAGGTTAATCTGTCATTAGATCACTCAAGTAGGCCGATGACATATATATTATGAATGATCTATTAGTGGATTGAACGAGATATTGATAATGTTCTGTACTGATAATGTAGGAACGTGATTGAAGAATATGGGGATGAGGTGGTAAAGCTATGTGGAAGGATAATGAAGGTATTATCAATAAACCTTGGGTTGGGTGAGAAATACCTACAAAATGCATTTGGAGGAGAGGAAATAGGAGCATGTTTAAGGGTAAATTTTTACCCAAAATGTCCTCAACCTGATCTAACACTTGGTCTATCATCTCATTCGGATCCTGGTGGTTTGACTCTTCTGTTGCCCGATGAAAACGTAGCTGGTCTTCAAGTTCGTAAAGGCAGTGACTGGGTCACTGTTAAGCCTGTTCCTAATGCCTTCATTGTCAACATTGGAGATCAAATTCAGGTTTCTCTTTCTCTCTCTTTAATGGTTTTTTATTTTTAATATTAACTATAACTTAATATAGCTAGCAGGCTCATTCAACAGTACTAGGGTAATTGTATGATACTTTATGTCACACAAAAAGAAAAAAAATGAGTGGAGAGAAACCTTTTATCTTTCTCTCTTTCCCCCCC